>FR990112.1:0-5000 GCA_905404275.2 Hedya salicella | reverse complement strand
CAACAGGCGCTTCGGACCGCAAACGTAAGTTTGTACTTACGTTTAAAAATTCGTGGCGTCGGTTCGGGATAGGATAGCAATAAACGGATTGTTGTGCTAAATAGGGGGTAGGAAGCGGCGTCTAGGGACACCTCAAACTAGTTTGTAAGATAAACTAAGCGTGAGTTATCTCAAAACAGCTGTTAATTTTTTAAGTTTGTAAATATTTTGACGGTTCGGTCTTGACCGTTTTTGTATATATTTTTGGTTTTTGTTTATTTTCTTGTGTTTTTGACCGGCGACGACTGGTTAAAACTAGGGGAAATGATGAAGGGGGGTAAACCCCCCCCCCCACAGGAGGCTCGGGTCTTACGATTGTCGGAGTCCTCGGATAACTCTGACGATGAAGTCTACATGGAGTTTCAGGTAGCCATTGACGAGGATTTGAGAGGGGAATACGGCCGGAAGAGGACGTGGTGCTATGGGTGCTTATGTGGGGCTCAGTGCGGCGAAGAGCCGCCTGAGAGATTCAAATAGTTTCGCAGAGTACGAGGAAGAGGCCGACCATGACGCAGGCTACTGCCTCGAATACAGGGAGCTGGAGTCCAGTAACATAAAGGGGAAGAAAGGCAGCAAGAGTGGAAAGGCTAATAAGCCTATCCCGAACATCCCAAGGGAGCAGGCAAGCCACGAGCTTATTGAGATTGCTCGACGAGGAGCGCAGACAATTCTGGCAGAGGCTAAGAAGTGCGGGAATCTAAAGGGGGCGGTATGGGGCCGCATGAACGCGGCCTGTCGGGAGATTATAGAGGCCGCGAGTCATCTCCAAAAGCGTGAAGAGTCGGAGGAGGTCCGAGTTTTGTTGGCTGACAATAAGCGGATGCAGGAGCAGCTAGTGCTCCTGCAAGCTGAAACCAAAGCTCTTAGGGCCGCCTTCGAAGAATGCGACGCTCCTCCAGTGGCCGCCGACAAGGCGCCTCAGGGGTCGGAGCTGGCCAGTCTCCTTGGGGACTTGAAACGGGACCTGTTTGTCTCCATAGGAGACATGGTGAACGCAAGGCTCGAGGAGGTGGAGCGGAAAACCGAAGAGGGCTTGAAAGGCCTCCTAGAGAGGCTCCCTGAGGGGATTCTCTCCCCGGAGTTGCCTGCTCACCCCATACGTCCGCCCCTAGCGGCGGACAGGAAGGCGGATGCGGCCGCAAAAGCTGCGAAGGATAAGGCAGCTCGCCCCACACTCCAGCCGCCGCCACCGCCGCCACCGCCACGCCGGGTGGCAAACAAACCAAGAGGGTCTATAAATACCCCAGTGCCGGCAAAGCGGGCTGTAGCTGCGGTTACCACCGCTGGCCCTGTCCCTGCCCCACGTCAGTCGACGTCTCAGCGGGGAAGGGATGAGCCTCTCTCCGCTACCCCTGCGCCCACCACGTGGTCCCAGGTTGTGGGGAAAAGGGCTAAGAAGCCGGGCGCATCGCAGGTGGTGCCTGCCTCGCCCCTGGGGACGAATTTGGCCGCTGCTCCTCCTACGGTGAAGCCGAGAACTAGAGCGTTCACCGCACCCAAATCGGCGGCGGTAGTGGTCACCCTCAAGGAAGGCAGCAACACTGACTACAAGTCGGTAATGGGGGTGGCCACAACCATCAAACTGGCTGAATTGGGGATAGAGTCGGTTAAAGTGAGGAGCACGGCGGCCGGCGCACGAATTATAGAGGTCCCTGGGGAAGATAGCGGGGCAATTGCGGACAATTTGGCGGCCAAACTCCGCAGTCTGGTCGGGGAGGTAGCGGAGGTCCGTAGGCCCTTCAAAACCGCTGACATTCGTGTCAGTGGTTTCGAGGAGAGTGTCACACCAGAGGCCATACAAATGGCAATATCGGACAAGGGAGGGTGCCCACCTGAGCAAGTCAGAGTGGGGAAAATAAGGTTGGCCTTCAACCAGACGGGGGCGACCATAGCCACATGCCCTGTAGTAGCGGCCAACAAAATTGCTGCGGCTGGGAGGCTCGTAGTGGGTTGGACATCTGCTCGTGTAGAGGCCCTGGACCCGCTCCCCATGCGGTGTTATAGGTGTATGGGAACGGGGCACACCAGGGCCCTCTGTCCATCCCCTGTCGACCGGAGCCAATTGTGCCACCGATGTGGCAAAGAGGGCCACATGATGGTGGATTGCCTGGCCGACAAGGCGTGGTGTGCGGTATGCCACCACGCCAAGCTGCCGGCCAACCACGTGATGGGGGGACAGTCATGCACCCCCCCACACACGAGAGGTAAAGTGGCCCTCACCGGAGCCCGGGCGCCCAACAGATTACAGGACGCCCGTCCGATTAGTAGGCTACAGGCTGGGGCGGGTCTGGACATGGAGACATAAACATCAGCATAACCGACCCATGTTTTGGAAATGCTGCAAGGGATAGTCACGGAGCGGGAGTGCGAAGACAGGGCGAATGCGCACCCGCTCCGGCGCAGACGGAAAGGGGGAGGGCACGTGCGTGGTACGCCGCCGCAGCACTCCCCCAGTAGGGCCAGTGGGTTGGGGACCCACAGTGCACGGCCCTACACGTCTGGGGGGAGGGTCAAGCGTTGCTGACTCTCCCCTCCATTGGCGCGGGTGCCCCGGCATAGTATAGCCGGGGCCGCCGGGGATGTCATGGTAGAATGCTCACGCGACCCCATGGCATCCCCATAACGGCAGAGACGGTAACGCCGGAGTGGTTTTAGTGGGTATTCCCCTCCCGTTGAGGGGCGAGTCCCACATACCCCCCCGTTTGGCCTGCCCCGGGCCTGGGGGGGATGCGTAAATGCATTTCCACTTCGTCAACAAAAAAAAAAAAAAAAAAAAAGGTTAGGTTAGGTTAGGTTAGGTTAGGTTAGGTTAGGTTAGGTTAGGTTAGGTTAGGTTAGGTTAGGTTAGGTTAGGTTAGGTTAGGTTAGGTTAGGTTAGGTTAGGTTAGGTTAGGTTAGGTTAGGTTAGGTTAGGTTAGGTTAGGTTAGGTTAGGTTAGGTTAGGTTAGGTTAGGTTAGGTTAGGTTAGGTTAGGTTAGGTTAGGTTAGGTTAGGTTAGGTTAGGTTAGGTTAGGTTAGGTTAGGTTAGGTTAGGTTAGGTTAGGTTAGGTTAGGTTAGGTTAGGTTAGGTTAGGTTAGGTTAGGTTAGGTTAGGTTAGGTTAGGTTAGGTTAGGTTAGGTTAGGTTAGGTTAGGTTAGGTTAGGTTAGGTTAGGTTAGGTTAGGTTAGGTTAGGTTAGGTTAGGTTAGGTTAGGTTAGGTTAGGTTAGGTTAGGTTAGGTTAGGTTAGGTTAGGTTAGGTTAGGTTAGGTTAGGTTAGGTTAGGTTAGGTTAGGTTAGGTTAGGTTAGGTTAGGTTAGGTTAGGTTAGGTTAGGTTAGGTTAGGTTAGGTTAGGTTAGGTTAGGTTAGGTTAGGTTAGGTTAGGTTAGGTTAGGTTAGGTTAGGTTAGGTTAGGTTAGGTTAGGTTAGGTTAGGTTAGGTTAGGTTAGGTTAGGTTAGGTTAGGTTAGGTTAGGTTAGGTTAGGTTAGGTTAGGTTAGGTTAGGTTAGGTTAGGTTAGGTTAGGTTAGGTTAGGTTAGGTTAGGTTAGGTTAGGTTAGGTTAGGTTAGGTTAGGTTAGGTTAGGTTAGGTTAGGTTAGGTTAGGTTAGGTTAGGTTAGGTTAGGTTAGGTTAGGTTAGGTTAGGTTAGGTTAGGTTAGGTTAGGTTAGGTTAGGTTAGGTTAGGTTAGGTTAGGTTAGGTTAGGTTAGGTTAGGTTAGGTTAGGTTAGGTTAGGTTAGGTTAGGTTAGGTTAGGTTAGGTTAGGTTAGGTTAGGTTAGGTTAGGTTAGGTTAGGTTAGGTTAGGTTAGGTTAGGTTAGGTTAGGTTAGGTTAGGTTAGGTTAGGTTAGGTTAGGTTAGGTTAGGTTAGGTTAGGTTAGGTTAGGTTAGGTTAGGTTAGGTTAGGTTAGGTTAGGTTAGGTTAGGTTAGGTTAGGTTAGGTTAGGTTAGGTTAGGTTAGGTTAGGTTAGGTTAGGTTAGGTTAGGTTAGGTTAGGTTAGGTTAGGTTAGGTTAGGTTAGGTTAGGTTAGGTTAGGTTAGGTTAGGTTAGGTTAGGTTAGGTTAGGTTAGGTTAGGTTAGGTTAGGTTAGGTTAGGTTAGGTTAGGTTAGGTTAGGTTAGGTTAGGTTAGGTTAGGTTAGGTTAGGTTAGGTTAGGTTAGGTTAGGTTAGGTTAGGTTAGGTTAGGTTAGGTTAGGTTAGGTTAGGTTAGGTTAGGTTAGGTTAGGTTAGGTTAGGTTAGGTTAGGTTAGGTTAGGTTAGGTTAGGTTAGGTTAGGTTAGGTTAGGTTAGGTTAGGTTAGGTTAGGTTAGGTTAGGTTAGGTTAGGTTAGGTTAGGTTAGGTTAGGTTAGGTTAGGTTAGGTTAGGTTAGGTTAGGTTAGGTTAGGTTAGGTTAGGTTAGGTTAGGTTAGGTTAGGTTAGGTTAGGTTAGGTTAGGTTAGGTTAGGTTAGGTTAGGTTAGGTTAGGTTAGGTTAGGTTAGGTTAGGTTAGGTTAGGTTAGGTTAGGTTAGGTTAGGTTAGGTTAGGTTAGGTTAGGTTAGGTTAGGTTAGGTTAGGTTAGGTTAGGTTAGGTTAGGTTAGGTTAGGTTCAGGTTAGGTTAGGTTAGGTTAGGTTAGGTTAGGTTAGGTTAGGTTAGGTTAGGTTAGGTTAGGTTAGGTTAGGTTAGGTTAGGTTAGGTTAGGTTAGGTTAGGTTAGGTTAGGTTAGGTTAGGTTAGGTTAGGTTAGGTTAGGTTAGGTTAGGTTAGGTTAGGTTAGGTTAGGTTAGGTTAGGTTAGGTTAGGTTAGGTTAGGTTAGGTTAGGTTAGGTTAGGTTAGGTTAGGTTAGGTGAGGTTAGGTGAGGTTAGGTTAGGTTAGGTTAGGTTAGGTTAGGTTAGGTTAGGTTAGGTTAGGTTAGGTTAGGTTAGGTTAGGTTAGGTTAGGTTAGGTTAGGTTAGGTTAGGTTAGGTTAGGTTAGGTTAGGTTAGGTTAGGTTAGGTTAGGT
>FR990111.1:23619757-23622257 GCA_905404275.2 Hedya salicella | reverse complement strand
CAGGAGGAAACAAGCCTACCACTACCCTGTCGAGGAGCTCCGGTTCCAGGGAGTCCATGCCGGGGGCGTGCCGCATTTTATTCCTTACAAGTTTGTAAGGCCGCCCCCATGGGTCCCTGTCCAGGGTGGCCAAGAACTCCTCGTGGGCGGAGTCCTTGGCCTTGGCGATTGCCACGGACAGGGCACCCTTGGCCTCCCTGAGCGCTTCATGGAGGAGCTCCTCCTCGGCCACGGTGTGGTTTCTTCTTCGCCTCCTACACCGGGTATACGCTCGGCGTGCCCTGTTACTTGTTTGACGGAGGGCCGCTACCTCCTCCGTCCACCAGTAGACTTGTTTTTTCCCACCGGTCGCCCCACCCTGCGCATCGCCGCGTCGCACACCGTGGTGAGCGACGCGCGAAATTGGACGGCCCTCGCCTCCACGTCCGCGTCCCGGTCCGGTGGAGGAGCCCGCCACGCCTCCACCATCGCCGCCTCCTCAGCGCGGTCCCTGTCGAGCGACCCCAGGCTCCACTTCGGGAACCGTTCCCCCCCTCCTCCCCCCCCTGGCCCCCGTCAACAGGGACTCCGGGCTGAGCTGTCCTAGGTTTGGAGACCCCCATCCTTATGTAAAGGTGGTCCGAGAGGGTCTCCACCTCCTCCAGCACCCGCCAACCCGATGTGCGCGCCTTTACGGCAGGGGTCGCGAACGTAATGTCCACGATGGACCCCCCCCCTGCTGGCGCACACACGTGTTGGCATTGCCCCTGTTGACCACCTCCAACCCCATTAGCGCCGCCCAGTCTCGGAGTGCCTCCCCCCTCGGGTCCGTGGTCGGGGATCCCCACGCCGCACTTTTGGCGTTGAGATCCCCGAGCAACATAATTGGGGCCGGGGCCGCAGCCCGGACCACCCTGCCGAGCCTTTCGAGGTATAGCTCGAACTCAAACAGCGGCCGATTGGGGGAGAAGTACGTCCCGATCAAGACGATATCTCCCCATTTGGCCGCTGCATAGCCCGGCCCACATCCCCTTTTCGTTAGCGGCGGGTGGTCTCCCATTGGTGGAACCATTATAGCCACCAGGCCGCTTGTGTCCCCTACCCAGTTTGGCTGCCGGGGGACAAAATAGGGCTCCGCCATCACCATGGCACCGATGCCCCACTCCGCCACGTGCTGCAAGGCGAGGTCTTGAGCACGCGCGGAGTGGTTTGCGTTGCACTGCAACACTTCAATTTGTGGTGGCTGCAGTGCTGGCATCGGTGTCCATCCTTTGACCCTCTACATTTTGCCTCGCGGGGGGCGCCTGGGTTTTGCCGGGGGCCTCCCTACCTCTTATACGTGGGGGGGTGCACGAAGGTCCCCCCATCGTATGGTCGGCCGGCAGTTTGGCGTGGTGGCATACCGCACACCACGCCTTCGCCGCTCCACATTCCCTAGCGGTGTGGTCTGCTTTCCCGCAGCGGAAGCAGAGGCCGCTCCTATCTACGGGCGAGGGACAGAGCGCCCTCGTGTGTCCCGTGCCCATGCAACGGTAACACCGCATGGGCAGGGCGCTCAGACCCTCGACTCTGGCCGACGACCATCCGATTAGGAGGCGTCCCGCCTCTATGGCCGCATTTGCCGCCGTAATTGGGCATACAACTATAACCGACCCGGTTTTGTTGTATGCCCAACGTATACCCCCTACTCTAATTTTTTCGGGATCGCAATGCCCTATTTCAGCAACCACCGCTTTTATGGTATCTGGGGAGGCTGCCTCATCAAAGCCGGAGATTCTAATCTCCGCCGTCTTCTCCGGACGGCGGATCTCCGCTACCTCTCCTACGAGGTCCTTTAGTCTCGCCGCCAGATTGTCCGCCGCCGCACCATTTCCCGCTCCCGGGACCTCTATGATGCGGGCACCAGCCGCCGTGCTCCGCACCTTTACATGGGCTATCCCCAACTCGCCCAGCTTGAGTGTCGTGGCCTTCGCCATTATTGACTTATAGTCAGTTTTAGCCTCAGGCTTCAGCGTGACCACGACGGCAGCCGATGTGGGGACAGCGAATTTCTTAATTACGGCCGGTGTTGCCGGCGCTTGTTTGGCCGCAGAAGCGGCCACGGCCTGCGCGAAGGAGGGCTTCTTGGGTTTCCCCCCCTTTGCTACCTCCACCCATGGCAGCTCCGTGGAGGAAGCGGCCCCGGCTTTGGGTGCCTTGGCCTTAGAAGGCACTGCTGTGGCCTTGGGCGCGGCGGCTGCTGCCTTGGTTAAGGCTGTCCTCTTTGCGGGAGTCGGCGGTGGCGGCGGTTGAACCGTAGGGCGAGCCACCCTAACCTTTGCCGCCTTTGAGGCTGCATCTGCCTTTCTGTCCGCTGCGAGTGGGGGACGCATAGGGCGGATGGGCACCGCCGGGGAGAGGAGTCCCTCTGGGAGCCTCTCCAACAGGTTCCTCATCCCCTCCGCACTCTTGCGCTCAGCCTCTTCGAGCCTCGCGTTGACAAGTTCCCCGAGGGAAACAAATAGGTCACGTTTAAGATCTC